>CM050166.1:358291562-358296562 GCA_027410445.1 Discoglossus pictus | reverse complement strand
AAAGCACGAAAAAGAGATCATGCAAGGGAATCTGGCAAAAGTAACAACATATAATAAGTGTCTGCTTTGCAGTTTCTTCCCTCAGATTCAAACAACAGCAGAGTGGTCACCTCCCCCCACTTTTATTAGGTCCCCTGTTCTAGGCCCCTTGTCTCTGACCCAACATAATACTGCGCCTATGGAGTCTTTACAAGGGGGGCTGCGAGGAAGGCTTAGGGTTAAATGAATAAAGTGTCTTAAAAAGAGTAAACTAATAGAAAGAAGAGTAATTTAATGTGTGTGTGTCTTAATAAGCGTAAATTAATATATATTAGTGTCTTAGAAGGAGAAAACTAATAGGTAGAAGTATAGAAATATATAAGCATATGTGTGAATGTGTCTTAAGAAGAGTAAATATATGTTATTGTCTTAGAGTAAACTAATAGGTATAAGTATATAAAGAAGAATAAATGTATATATATATATATTTGTGTGTGTTTGTGTGTCTTAAGCAGAGTAAATATATGTTATTGTCTTAGAGTAAACTAATAGGTATAAGTATATAAAGAAGAATAAATGTATAGATATATGTGTGTGTGTGTGTCTTAAGCAGAGTAAATATATGTTAGTGTCTTAGAGTAAACTAATAGGTGTAAGTATAGAAGAGTAAATATATATATATATATATATATATATATATATATATATATATATATAAAACGAATAATACATATATTAAATTAGTAAGCAGAAATATACCACCACACTAATATAATAAATATATATATATATATATATATATATATATATATAAATATATGTGTGTGAAGCACATAAGTGAATGTAGATATATATGTGTGTGATTTTATATATATATATATATATATATATATATATATGTGTGTGTGATTATTATATATTAGTGTGTAATATATATATATATATATTTGTGTGTGTGTATTTTAGTGTGGTGGTACCTTGCCCATTACCTTGGCACACTAGTGAAGCACATAAGTGAATGTAGATATATATGTGTGTGAATATTATATATATGTGTGATTACTAAATATATATGTGTGTGATTATTATATATTATATACCTAATGTGTGTGTATATATTAGTGTCGGGGTATCTAGTGAAGCACAGAAGTGAATTTAGATGCTATACATCAGTATGATTTTTATATATATATATATATATATATATATATATATATATATATATATATATGTGTGTGTATATATCAGTGTTTGGCACACAAGTGAATGTAGATATATATGTGTGTGATTATTATATATATATGAGTGTGATTCTTATATATATGTGTGTGAAGCACACAAGTGAATGTAGATATATATGTGTGTGATTATTATATATATATGAGTGTGATTCTTATATATATGTGTGTGAAGCACACAAGTGAATGTAGATATGTGTGTGTGATTATTATATATATGTGTGTGATTATTACATATATGAGTGTGATTATTATGTATATGTGTGTGATTATTACATATATGAGTGTGATTATTATGTATATGTGTATGTGATTATTACGGTATATATGTGTGTGTGATTATTACATATATGTGTGTGATTATTATATATATGTGTGTGTGAAGCACACAAGTGAATGTAGATAAGTGTGTGTGATTATTACATATATGAGTGTGATTATTATGTATATGTGTATGTGATTATTACGGTATATATGTGTGTGTGATTATTACATATATGTGTGTGATTATTATATATATGTGTGTGAAGCACACAAGTATATGTAGATGCTATACATGAGAGTGCAGTGAGAATATGATAGAGTGCAGCTTACCTCTATCTCTGCTTTGTTGTGTGCCTGTGCTGTAGTGGAAGTGGTTAGTGAGATGCAGACATGGACCAAGCCCCTTCCATCCTCCATACTGAGAAGGCATAGCTTAACCTCTCATGGGCCACATAACTGCAACTTGCCATTTTGGAGTCCAGCTCATCACTCTGTAAGACCTGGCACAGGAAGTCGATGTATCTGGATGCCAGTTTGAGGGTTTGGATCTTACTCAGTTTGTCAGAGGGGAGGGTGGGGATGATTTTTCTCAAGGCTGAAAAGGCTTCATTGAGGGATTGGGTCCTCTGGCGCTCCCTTACATTGGCCATGACTCTCTGGGTCTGGAGCTCCTCAAAGGACTGTGGGCTGCTCCCTGTGCTGCTGGCCTTCTTGTTTCTCTTTACTGAAGTTGGGCTGTCTGGATCCTCTGTGTTTTTCCTACTCGACCTCCTCTTTCTGCATCCCCTCTTGTTCTGGCCCCTGTCAAGTTCCTCCTCACTGTTGCTCAAGCTGTCCACCGGGGAGACTGGGGAACTTGACTCTTCCTGCATCATTTTCTTCCAACACTAAGAAGAAGAACAACCCGGGCAGAGGGTTAGGGGACAGTCCCAACCGATCTCCCGAGATATCTGTACCTGGTATATGAGAACTTCCAGGAGAGTCCTCTCCAAGGTGCTCTGGGTCAGATCTCTATTCACCCAATCCAGCCACTATTGTCCCCAGACGCGAACTTGTTTCTGACTTGATGCGAACTTTCTGAGCTCTTATATTTCTTGCTGACAGAAAGATTTGGGGAATGCTTCCTATTGGCTGATCCCTCCCCCACGTCACTGGGCGTGTCCTCAACTTTCTCAGTTTTATTAGGTTTCCTCTAAGAAAAAAAAAATAGAGGAAGAAAGAAACAATTCTTTAGCAATCCGTGCAAGGGATATCTTGTTATAAATCCTACTAAATAATCCTGGTCTGAATTCACCTGGGAAACATAATATCTGGGACTGTGTGATGTGGAGTAAGTGTTACCTTTACATCTACTCTCAACATCAATGGACTCTGCCTTTTATTACCTTTTCTATAAAAAATAATTCTCCAACATCGCCTTTTTCTTAATCAGAAACGATATGAACGAAAAAAAGGGTATATTCTACAAACACCCTGTTGATCAATTTGCTTTTTTTCTACTTTTATTGGGTTTTTTGTAGCTAAATACTTTGGGATTTCCAAAATGATGTAATTCACAAAAAACGCTTACTTTCTGTTTATTGCGTTCAAATTTGCTTAAATTCTAGCAAAACAAGACGTTTCTGCAGTTGTCACTAATGTGACTGATGGTTGTACTCTTATATTGTATATGGGGAGGGATTCTCATATATGTACAGTATAAAGAGAGAGCTCATATATATATATATATATATATATATATATATATATATATGTATATATATATATATATATATATGTATATATATATATATATATATATATATATATATATATGTGTGTATCTATCGATATAAATATATATATGTATATATATATATATATATATATATATATATATATATATATACATGCATTGTGCTCTTTCTTCATACTGTACATTTTTGAGAAATATATATATGTATTTATATATATATATATATATATATATATATATATACTAAAGAGTGATAGAAACTCTCTCTCTCTCTCTCTCTCTCTCTCTCTCTCTCTCTATATATATATATATATATATATATATGTTATATATATTGTAAATGATAAATACATACCCAGATATTGTAATGTGTGTAATGTTGTAATGTATTTTGTATTACAGATAGCTAAAGTCACTGACACATATAAGTGAAACAGATAGCTGTATAATATATAGTGGTATACAATCTATGTCATAGGACTGTATATATACAATTTTGAACCTGTGTAACTGGAATGTAAAGTCCTCTTTGTGCAAATGAAGTGATATGTCCACAATAAGCTAGAATGTGTAACTGCAGATATATGGAGGTGTCCTTGGTATGAATGAGGCTGCACTTCTCATCACTATATAACTGGATGTGGGGGCTCTGGCTGAGATCACTTATATCCAAAAGAAAAAAAAAGGGACAGTCTGTTTAAAGTCTGTGTTAATGGATGCTGCAGAAGGTCCAGTCTCTTTCAGGACAGCATTTATTATTGTACTTTAAGAAAATATTATCTCAGTAATAATGGAAACACTGCAAAGAATCAGGATGTGTGAAGCTCCATACAAGCTGTGTGAAAAGGGATGGACAAGATCAAATAAAGAAGCAAAAAGGGGCTGGGGAAATTAAACCGAAATATGAGACCCTAATTTATCAAAGTCATAGCAGTGATTACTGGTGTTAATTGTTTTTGACAGACCCATTCAATGTCTGTCTTGTATGAAAATAAACATATTTAGTAGATACAGTATTTATTCATAATGTTTCTTTTGAATGTTAATTGAAGATACAGTTTCGTAATCAAATTATACACTTTTATATCCATATATATATTACATTTCTAATATATTGTGTAATGAAGTAGATTATAATGCAGAATAATGTATTATATGCAGAATAAAGTATTATATGCAGAATAATGTCTTATATGCATAATAATGTCTTATATGCAGAATAAAGTATTATATGTAGAATAATGTCTTATATACAGAATAATGTATTACATGCAGAATAAAGTATTACATGCAGAATAATGTCTTATATGCAGAATAATGTCTTATATACAGAATAATGTATTACATGCATAATAATGTATTATATGCAAAATAAAGTATTACATGCATAATAATGTATTACGTGCTGAATAATATCTTATATGCAGAATAATGTCTTATATTCAGAATAATGTATTAAATGCAGAATTATGTATTACCTGCAGAATAATGTGTTATATGCAGAATAATGTGTTATATGCAGAATAATGTATTACACACAGAATAATGTATTATATGCAGAATAATGTATTACATGCAGACTAATGTATTATATGCAGAATAATGTATCACATGCAGACTAATGTATTATATTCAGAATAATGTATTAAATGCAGAATTATGTAAAACATGCAGAATAATGTGTTACATGCAGAATTATGTATTACATGCAGAATAATGTATTATATGCAGAATAATGTATTACATGCAGACTAATGTATTATATGCAGAATAATGTATTACAG